>CM037631.1:53153183-53199216 GCA_015227895.2 Colaptes auratus
CAGCCATGGCATCGGGGCGCCTCCGCTGCCCATTGGTCGTGGGCCGTGACGTCAGGTCGGGGCGCGCGGGGCGTCTCGGTGCCAGCCCCCACCCCAGCCCCGGCAGCAGCGGGCGGGGGGGCTGTAGCCGCCCCATTCACAGTCCCGGGCCCCCGCCTTCTACCTTCTCTCGCCCCGCGACAAGTTTCAGCATCAGCGCACCGCCTCTTAACTGGGTTGGGTGGTAATTTTTTATTATGGGGTCTCGTTATGTACCTGCTGAGGTCTGTTTACTCATGAGAGCCGTCGGGCATGGAAGCCACCTAAAGCCGCGACCACCCCCCGTGTGTGGCTCGGCCAGGTTCCTCACGCGCCCTTCTAGTCTTGGTTAGACTGGGCTTCCCCACTATGGTTGAGAAGCAGGGCCTCTCGTGGAGGGGCCAACCTACCAGCTTTAGGTCCTTCCGGACCCGGTGACTTGTCCGGCGTGCAGTCCGTCGACGGAGTGAGTGTTTCTGGGCTATGGGGAAACGGAATCATCCCTCTGCGTAATCTGGAGAGTTCAGAGTCAAAACATTTCTGCGGGAAAGCCACTACGAAATGTTATAAATCATTAACCCTTTCTAACATGGCTGCCTCCAAAGAGCAGCGGCTCAGATAATTGTGCATACGGTTCGTTTTCATATGCGTTTTCTGGCTTGGGAGTCAAGGCTGTGCAACAGCACCGTTTCCAAATCTGAAAGTCAGTCAGCAGCTCTGCTGTCATGTTTCCTCTGACCAAACCGACCAAAAGTAGCATGGAGAACATCACACAGATTTTCAACTTTTTAAACATAAGGATTAAAAAAAATGTATCCTCAGAGATCTTTTCATTCACTTTAGAATAATTTAGAATCTTTGAATAACTTCCTTTTGTTAACTTTTACTAATTCTCACAGCATTTCATTGGTGTCTGGAAGCCCCAAGTGCCTTTTACATGTGTGTGAGATAAACCTAAAGGAAAATGCAGCTTTTTCTTCCAAGAAAGATTTTGCATGCACCTCAGGGTAGAACAGAAAACTCCTTTTCTTCCAAGTTATTGACTTTGATTCAGAGAGGTTTTAATCTTCCTTTTGAAACAATAATCTACCATGCTTTTCTAGAACTCGAAAATACTTGGGATCCCTGCAGTCTCCACCTTCCACATGCCATCAGGCCTTTCTCCAGCCTGCAGAGCTTTAGGCTGAATTTAAATGTCATTGGTCATTCAAGGACCTTCAGGTGTATGTCTGTTGTTCCTGGAACAAAATGCACCATGGGATGATAAAGGAGAGGTAAACTATCCCTGCTCTCCTTTGCATTTATAATACACAGGTTTCAGTCTCAGTTTTGTCCCTTGCTATGACACACTTGAAAATGTCATCTTACGGAAACCTTCCCCCTTTGTTTCCCTAAAGGAACAGTTGAGATATCCAGGGGAAAGTGACGTGGCCCTGCATGGTTTCCAGGCTATATTAGACCTCCAAAAGTGTTCACCACCATAAGATTCCAAGTGAGCAGTAGATACCAAAGCTTTTCAGGTATCTGAAAAAAAAATATTATGAAGCACACCTGGGTTTAGCAGATTAATACCAATGAGATTTACAGAAGAAGAATGTTTTAGGGAGGATTTGGATGAATACATTGTCTTCAGGCAAAGGACTAATTAAGGACTCTGAAGCATACTGTTGCTAAATATAGCAATTATCTTGAGAAATGATCCATTAAAGCTGCTTTCTAAACATGCCTTATGACAGAAGACACTGTTGAAAAGTATGCTGAAAGGGTGTTTTTAACTGCCTGTCTGCTGAACAGACCCTTATGTTTCACCGGACGGAAAGACTAATGTTGCCCTGAGTAATATTTCAAAACATTGAGTCTACTGAAATATTAACATATACTTTTTGAAATGTCACAATCAGCTGTTATCTGTGGAATAACTGTTATTAAGAAGTGCTGGCTTCTTGTGATTTTGCTGAGAACTGCATTCTGAATATGAGAAGAGGATAAATGTGAGAGAATCTGTAGACAAGCGAAAGTGTTACATCATGTGGAGGGCACACTTTTCTATTTAAATAGTAAATATGGAAAGCATGCACTTTAGCATATGCACAAGAGTAGTGTGGTCCTTAGAAGATACATACACAGGAGAGAAGAGCTTGAATATTTCTCCAAGCCTAAGGCTGTAATCATATAGTGAAATGAAAGGTAAAATGGTTAAGCAACAGAAAGATGCCTCTTTGGCAAAGAAACAGCCTGCCTCATGCTGCTGCTTTGAACAGGGTTACATGCAAACAGCAAACCTAGAGGTTGTGTGATGGACTTATTTCACATTTACCTAATAGCAATCAGTTATCTTGACATTTGTATCTTGCACAAGAAGGTAATAAATCATATAGTGTCTTATTGCTTGTATTTCTTTATTTTTCTTCACCTTTCTTTTTTTATGACTACCCATTTTCTGTTCCCTGTGTGATGCTGCGTGTGCTTTACCACCTGCCTGGTGGAGCATGCCTTGAAAGCCCTCAGAATGGGCTCATGAACATGATCTCTGTGGTAGATCCCAGCCACGGGATCCAAACACACTAATGTATTTATACTCTGTTGTGGCAAGATGACTGCCACCTCCCAGATAGGGCTTCTTCCACCTTCTGCACAAATACCTGATCCTTTTCCAGCTGCTCAGTCTGGAGTATGAGCTAGTACCTTCTCCTTTAGGACATTGAGAGACATTTTATCAACAGTCTGAGAATGAGGGATTGGAAAGCTGTTTGAAAAATCTGGAAAATGGCATTGTCCAGTTCAGAAGTGAACAGCGAAGGTTTTATTCACTTTATTTCCATCTATGAAGAAGAAAATATACACAAATCTAAATTCATGTGTTATTAAAATCAATACTGTGTCACTAAAGATGGAGAGGTAAAGAAACACTAGGTAATCTGGGGGAAAAAAGTGATTTTTAACGCTCTCTAATCTGAAAAGAAGTCCACTTCAATAACACCTTTCATAAAACTTCCATATTATGATTCAGTAAATTGCAAAATGTTGAAAGCAGTGTTAGTGTCTTTTCTCTCAAAACCCAAAATCTCTTCTTTAAAGGGTTTGCATCACTACACTACACTCTAGTTTCTGCTTACAGCATATGCTTAGTTCCCACGTAGGTGAGGTGGAATTACATGGTCCCTACCAGGGCAGGATAGATCCCAATAATTAGTACTGCTGAGTTATTTAAGTATATTTGCACAATGATTCTAAATCAGCCTGACACAAACACAGCTCCTTTTCTCACTTGCTGCATGGTTGCTGCGTCTTCAATGACATTTATGAAAAACATGAGGGGGGAAGAACATGTCCTTAGAGCTCAAAATAAATCCAAATTCTTCTCTTCAGTGGACCAAAGCTACCTGCAGGTGCTGTAAAACTGCAAGCTAGATCTATCAGCGGATCACATTGTATTATGACAAATACTATCACTGTATTTTGTAGACAGTTGCTAAGATTTTAAGTATTTATAGAAGGAAAACAAACATGTTTGGGGCTTTGGAAATGTCAGGGCCCTTGATTTGCCTGTTTATTTAAAAGTGTAAGTGTGCTGAGGGACATCTGTTGAAGTCTATTCAAGGTTAAAACTGATCTTTCATGCGGTTTTGAAATTCAAAATATTGCTGCTTAATGGCTTGACTCTGCAGCATTATCTCCATTTTGCATTTAAATACCAATTCTGTCCTGAGCTGGCCATTCTACACACTGCAGAAATCTGCACGTTGCACCTTCCAGATGTGAGGTGCAGTTGTCTTAAGGGAGAAGCCCAACACCCTGACACATGGCAGGGCTATGCAAGAATCAGAGTGAGTGGTGTAAGATATAGCATCACACTGCCAAGACAGTGATATTGGAAAAATGCAATTACTTACTCTGGACTGTGCTCAGGACTGCAAGTTGGTTCTACCCTCTCATGGGGAAAAACAGAGGGGCAACAGAAGAGAAACACAAGAGGTTATCTCTTACTTGCAGATTCAGTAGGCTATGTGACCAATGTACAGACTGCACAAGACCAGGGAGCAGTGCTTTGTTTGCTTGGGTGGAACATTTTCAAGTATATGTAATGGTTATATCTCTACTGATTGAGAGAAGCTCAACCTCGTGGGCCCTCAACTTGGTCAAGCTCCATGACAGCTTCCACGGAGACCCACTAGCTGCAACCTTGCAGCACAGAGAGGACTTCATCTTTAGCCCATCCCAGCTTGGCATGACAGCCACAGTCTGGGGCAGGAATGCACGGGGACTTGCTGCAGATCCATACTTACATTGGTGGAGTCTGTCAACCCAAGACTGTGGGTAAGTGGAGCAGAGGAATGTTGACACTGATTTGGATCAAGCGGTTGAAAAAGCAGCTGCGTCTTGTGAGTGAAGGCAATGCAACAGTCCTGTAATATGATCCTGACTTGGGTTAAAGATCCTACTCAGCTGTGTAGCATGTCTGCAGCCTTCATTACCAGCTTCTGGTGGCAGAGTTTCACAAGCTAAGAATGCTGTAGTTGATGGCAGAGAAGGAAACAAATGTTTCTTATTAGCCTTCCTATTTCTTTTATAATAAATGATGACTGGTCATAGGCCCTGCCTTTGAGAACCATATTGCCAATTATTTTAGTATTGTCACTATTACACAAATATTGGTATCTCTCAGAGCTTCAATTCCAAGAAGTGTAAGGCTGTGTGACAAGCTCAGGTTTCCAACAATGTTTTCATCTTTCATGACTGCCAGCTAAAGTCTAGAAGGCTGATCCCTGTGAACTTAGAAACATGTAGATAAAAGAAAAATCAATGTGCTTTTAAATCAGAATTTTACATTAGTTTCCTGATTGGTGTCCTGATTCAATTTTGAATGTTTGAGGTTGGCGATTCTGAATTAGGTCACATACTCTCAGTAGTTTTCTGCTATTATGTTCTAGCATGAATTTTACCTTCATGCAACATTTCCTTTTGAATAGGTAATGCAGACTGCTACCAACTAGTGTGCAAGGCTTTAGTTTACAGTCTACACAGATGTACAATTCACACAGATTAAACATCATCTACAGACAAGTCTGCTTTCTGTGTTTCAGAAAATATGAAAGTGTAGTCTGGATTTTACATGTCAATGTAGAATTAAAAGAGAAAAAAAAGCACAACAATAGAGTGAACACTAGGTTATGTTTCTCTGTATCTACAGGATCTACAATAATAGAGAATAAAACACAATGGCTTTACAACAACAGACCAAGACTCCATCCGCTTCTGATGAAAAACATAACTTCAAGATATTTTCTAATGATCAGTTTTTAAAATCCCTCGTTAATGTTACAGACCTTATGAGCTCTACACATAACAAGTGAGGTCATCTTTGTTTTCTGATGGCAAAAAGGTCAAAAAAGATGGAAATAGGTGTGACTTTAAGATCAGCATTTGGATACAGCAGATGGTGGGCCACTGTTTCCAGTAGAACTGGTACATAATTGTAAAATACAGCATACTCTGCTATTTTGCTGTCAGCCATCAAATAACCTCAGTCACCACTGTGGAATTAATTGAATAGTACATCTGTATAATCAATTGCTGCTGTAACTAATTAGAAATAGAATTAGCCGAAAGAAAAATAGTATAAGAAGCTAACATGATTGAAAGAGAAATTGTCCTGTGACTCCATCAGTTATAACTGAAATTGCTGAATAATTGCACAAGAATAGGAAAGCTGAGTGCAAGACACCAATATAAAACATCACTGTTCAAATACAAATATTACATAAAAGAATCTGGAAACGCTGAATTATTAACTCAGAGGTGGAGAAAATTTTAACTCTACATAGTTCTGAATTGTCAACTGAATTCAAAGTAAAATTTATTTTAAACATTTATTATATTTTAAACAGAACTCATGTTCCATATAGTTAGTCATTTTAAAGAACAAACTAACCTTTTAGTTGTGCCAAAAGAAATGGAAAAAAATAGGTTGCAAAATACAGTTACTGATTTCTCAGGCTTGGGTGTGGTTTTTGTAGCTTTAGAGTAACCCCTTTTAAGCAGCTACTGCAAAGACAGCAACATGGAAATAGCAAATGGCTGAGCGTATCTAAATCTCAGATCTGCTCCACTACCACTCTTTTAGCTGGTCTCTGTTACATACAGGTATTGTCTAGGGACAAGAGAAATAACTCAAAAATCAGTGTTCCCAGCCTTTGTTTTCTATCTGTCACTGTCACCAAGTACAATATAGCTTTAGTTTAGTTGTAAAGCTTTGGCAGTTTGACATTCCCATCCTTTATATGATTATAATAATAGTTCTGCAGCATGATGGAGGGCTAATTTATACATGTAAAGCATGGAAGGCATCATATACAGGTGGTGTATTTTAGTGTTATGACTTGAAGCAGCAAAGTCAGTTCTGATTTAGCTGAAAAATCCAGCACTCAGCTGAAATGTATCAGGTGCTATTTTTCCTTCAGCAAATTTTCAGTGGATCCATTGTATTTATGATTTTGACCCTCATTAGCCAATCATCTTTGCCATTCTAACTTAAGTCAAGACACATTTATCTGTAGTCTGCTAACATACATGGGCATATGAAGCAGAGGACTCTGGACAAATATCTGAATCAGTGCCATCTGCCAAAAGTAGGAGTAATTTCTATTCTAGGCAAGAAATAGTCTATTCTGCACAATATAGTTCCCCAAATTCCCACTTTGAAATACAGCATCTCTTTCAATGCCAGTCCACGTTTGAGTGGAGCTTGCTTGCTGTAGCTGTGAATGTACACTCTGCCATCAAGCAGGAGGTATGAGGAGCAGGTGACACGTGCTGCACAGCTGCTGTGTGAAAACATGGTGGTCCAAGGCAATGACTTATTTGACCTGGTACTAACAATTAGGTCTGTTCTAGGTTTGTAATGACCTACAAATTGAGGATTAGCTTCTACGTGGCATTTTCCTCATCTCCTGGAGGGTTTTCTGCAGAGCTCACCACCACAGTATCCTGCTACTCTCCTGGGATTTTAAATTTGGTGGTGAGGTCCTTAAATGACAGGGCAAATTGTGCAAGCAATCTTAATTTCATCTCATTTACTTTGTGTTGATACTGATAGATCCTAACTGTCCTTTCATGGATCAGTCAGGAAAAAAGACCATTTCCTCTGCCCACATCTTGTGAAATAGGTTAATTTATCATAAGTTTCCCAGCAAATTGCAGGGAACTCTAAAGATGGTCAAGGCCTGACATGTTACCTCTGCAGTCCCCCCTGAAAGTCCTGGCCAACAGTACAGCTGTAGCTAGCTTGCCTCCACTCACCAGCTACTGCCTTTGGAGCTCCTGCAAAATCATTGGGGTGGGAGAAAAGCTCTGCACCGTGGGAGGCCGGGTGGAAAAAATTGTAATGGGGAGTGGTTGCATTCTCCCCATTCCTCTCCCAAACCTTTTAGTCACTGGGCCCTCTTCACTGAAAATACCCCTGGGAGGGGAATTCCTGGGAAGTATCCAAGCTTGAGGGAATTAATTGTGTCTTTAGATTGAGATGTTACTGTTCTTGTAGGTGTAAAGATGTTGCAGACTGGGCTCTGGGCTGGTCCCCACATTTTTCTTTGCCTGGTGCAACCTATCACATCACAGTGTGTTGTATTTTAGTTATATCCTCCCCTAACGGGTGTCTAACAGTGCACTGCCTTGTGCTTTGGTGTCTGTAACTTTGAAATTGTTTACAGGAAAGCTCAGGGCTCTCACTGATTTCATCTGCTCTTGCAATTTCACTGTGAGTCACCCAATATGGTGTGTACTTTGTTTTACTTACAGATCAAACTGTCTGAATCACATCTTTAGTTAGATTGGCTACTCTTAGCTTTCTTAAGAGGAGGAGGGGGGGGAAAGTCAAGCAAATAAAAAGTCCCTTGCTCTCAAAGCTGTGGTGGCACACTTGAAAATATTACTCTTATGCTCTTTTTTACTAGGAGGTAAATAAAAATAAGCCTGCCAGCACACTTTAAATAGTATTTATTTGGGCTCACAAATTATGTATAGCAGTGGCTGGCAGTTCTGGATGTTTGGCTTTGCTGAAACTTCCACATATCTCCTTGTGGGTGTCCTGAAATCTCATTACCCACCCTTGGGCAAGAAGTGCTGTTATAACACCTCATAGGGCAGTGGTGAGGCTTGATGAATGTTCACAAAAATTCAGTGAATGTTAATAAAGTGCTTTGAGATCCATAAAGGGAAAACCTTGAAAGAATAGTAGTCCTGTGTTTTTCAAGTTCTTCTAAGTAGCCTAGGCCTACTTTCAATGGCATTCAGAGGTTTTTGTTGGGTTTTTTTCTTTACTGGGCTTGCAGGATTCAGTTCACCCTCAGCAAGTTTGCTGACAACACTAAGCTATGTGGTCAGCATGCTGGAGGGAAGGGATGCCATGAAGAGGGACCGTGACAGGCTCGAGAGGTGGGCCAAATGGCAACATCATGAAATTCAATAAAGCCAAGTGCAAGGTCCTGCGCTTGGTTCAGGGCAATCCCAAGCACAAATACAGGCTGACTGAAGAATGGATAGAGAGTTGTCCTGAGGAGAAGGACTTGGGAGTGCTAGTTGGTGAGAAGCTTGACATGAGCTGACAGTGTGCGCTTGCAGCCCAGAAAGCAAATCGTGTCCTTGGCTGCATCAAAAGCAACATGGCCAGCGGTCAAGGAATGTGATTCCACTCCTCTACTCAACTCTTGTGAGACCCCACCTTGTCCAGCTCTGGAGCCCCCAACACAACAAAGACATGGAACTTTCAGAGCAGGTCCTGAGGACAACCATAAAGATGATCAGAGGGCTGGAACACCTCTCCTGTGAAGACAAGCTGAGAGACTTGGGGTTTGTTCAGCCTGGAGAAAAAAAGGCTCTGCAGAGACCTTACAGAAGCCTTCCAGTATTTGAAGGGGACCTGCAAGGTAGCTGGAGAGGGACTTTTTACAAAGGCATACGGTGATAGAATGAGGGGTAATGGCTTGGAAGAAGCTGGTTTTAGATTAGACATTACAAAGAAATTCTTCCCTGTGAGAGCGGTAAGGCACTGGAACAGACTGCCCAGAGAAGCTGTGGAGGCACCAACTCCAGAAATGTTTAAAGCAAGGTCAGATGGGGCCCTGAGCAAACTGGTCTAGCAGGAGATGTCTCTGCCTGTGGCAGCAGGGTTGGAACTAGATGATCTTTAATGTCCTTTCCAACCCAAACCACTCTGTGATTCTACAGCAGCACAGGATCACATTTATGTTTCGGTCAGACCTGATTTGATCTTTCGAGGGTGGTTAGTAAGAAGAAATAGTACTGCCCCAAAAGACTGCAAAGGGAATCTGCTGAGATGGGTAAAAGTGCCTGGTCCCCTTCTAGCCTAGAGCTTCACTTGCTGCCTCTAATCTGTGGAACAGAAATATAGTCAATAACATACTCTTCTGACAAAGCTAAGGCTATTGAAAGCACCAAGTACAGTGAAAATCCTTAAACTACAACTTCAGGGGGAATCTTTTTACTTCTATGATTTGCTGAAGCCAGGAAGTCCCTAAGCAAGTTTATCCCTTTGTGAGTGGGAATGCTGCTAACATGCACCATCGGTGTTGGTTTTAAGAATAACACATTCAGGTGTACTGGCCAGGCTAACGGAACATAATGTTATTTTTCCCACAATTTGGCTAAAGTGGCATAATTGTGTCCATTATCAGAGTTGTTACCTTTGTAGTTGTAAACAAGAAAACTTTGCCAATTTTCCACTCAATGGAAAAAATCCTGTATGCTTTGATAGCAACACACCAGAGACGGCACATAATGGAAATGTTGTCATGGAGTGCCAGCTCAGAATGAGAGGAAAATGGCTGAAGAATTAACTCTTTTTCATTATTATTATTTTTCTGTCTTTTCCTTTTGTTGTGTCTCACTCTCTTTCCCCCTTTCATTCTCTTTTTCCTTTCCTTTCTCTTTAATATAGAATAATATAGAGAAAATAATTTCTATCTCAAGCAGGCCTGCATGTTGGGTTATTTTGCTATGATTTAATATTCAGACCTATAGCAAATCCACCTGACTTTTCAGTTGTAATTTCCTGGGTGCTTCTTGCTTGTGTCTTTTACCAGTGCCAGTTAAATATTGGAAAAATAGGCTTGTGGGCATGCAGATATTGTGGAATTGAAGGTAACAATATGCATAAGCAGAATAAAGCAGTTTGGGGAATATATCTGCCAATGAATTCTCTCAGTTAGATGAATTCTGTACTGGTTTTCTCTATTGCTAGATCAAATTGTGATTTGCTTATGTGCCCTCACCTGGCAGTTCCTTGCCTTCTGAAGGACAGGATGCACAGAGAAGTCTTGGTAAACTGTAAATCTGCTTGATCTTTGCTGTCTACATCAGCTAAGCTAACACCAAGAAGGAAGCAATCTATCCCATTCAGAGCTATATTTTGGTCTGAGTTTGTTTTTTTCCTTGCAGCAGTGCAGAAAGGTGTGTTTGACCTGTGTCACTTCAGTCCTCTCTAATTCAGATTAATTATTTGCTGACCAACAACAATTTATATCCGAAACACATGTAGACATTACTCTAGACATTTGTTGTTTCCCTAAGGCTAATTCATACATTAAATCATAAATGTTTATACTCCAAGAGAAAATGTTTATTCAAAGCTAGAAGATCATGTATCTAGCATGAACACGTCCCCAGCAGCCACCATTTTGGCTGTATGTGACTATTTGGATAGCCATCTATGTTCATACTGATGAATCTTTTCTAACGAAGTTATATCGATCTTCTTCATTCCTCAGATCTTTGTTAATATTTTCACCATCAGAGGTGTTCATTATGTGCAAGTAGGACACAAGCCTGGAGCTGGGCATGATGCTCCCTGAGAGAACACATGGATACCATGGATGCAGCCACCAAAATGCTCAGCTCAGGATAAGGAGGTGAAACTACCTGTCTCTTCCTTTTCCAATCCTACATTCTGTCTATACCAGCTCTGACCCTGACTGGGCCATCCCCTTTGACTCACTGGTGTAGCATAAAGCTATGTAGATTTGGCAGTTATTTCTTTGTTTTCTTCTGGGTTGTTGAACTTATAAAGCTAATGCATGATGTCACCTTGAGTGGGACTATGCAGTGGCAAGGGCATGAGAGATGGATTGAACCTCCATCTTTGGGGTCACAAAGTGGTTATCTGACCCGCCAGGACTTGTGAAACCAAGCCCTTTGGGCAAAGGGTTCAGAATAACAGCACTCTCAGCCACCATCTTCTGCAGGCAGTGCCTGCAGCCTGACATCAGGAGATATGGTACATGAGGATCTCTTGGAGATTCCACCCCTGCTCTCTGGCCAGGACAAAAGGATCCTGAACTTCTTTGGTGACTGGGAGATGGAGATTTCTGGATTTTAATGACTCCTTCCTTTCCATGTGAGTGCCTGTCATATTAGCCAGTGATGCTACAGACGCTTTCTCCAGCCCCATAAACCTTCAACAAAGGTGAAGGTTATTCATAGTCAAAGTTGCTCCATAACCACTGCTGCCTCCTGTGGTGAATCCATCCTGCAGTTGTGTGCCAAGCCCCGATGTGCCAGGCCCTTAAGGGAAACAAGTGCTTTATTTTTGGGTTATAATCAAGCCCAGACATGACAAGAACATCAGGGACAGTCCCAGTCACACGCAAGCTCAAAATTGGCAGTGTTTAGTGACTTGTGAAGTCAAACAGGAAGGTATGGATTTGCAATGTTGAGAGCAGGCATCTTAATAATACATGTCTTTTGTTAGTCAGTTAAACCTTTCATTGGGTCAAGCCTTAAGCAGCTCATTAAGTTGCAGTCATACAATCAGGAAGCTGAAGTAGTGTCACTTAGTGCCACTGCCCCCACACTGTCCTTGCTGAACAACTGCAGGAGTGCAGAGAGCCATCCTTAGCCATCTAAAGCTGATTCCTGCTAACTCTTTTATGGCTGCTCAAAAGTATATGTTCATGATTTATGAGTGATTGGAGAGTCAGCCTTTCCATCCCCCCTAATTTTCTTGAACTTTTGGGTTACTGTTTGAGCACATGCCGAATTTCTTTAGGTTAAATTCATAGATATATTTAGACAAGAAAAAAAAATCTAACATGAATTACTTATTTTACAGATTTTTATGTATTAGGAACATTGTGTACTTTAGGTGGATCCGATGAAGGAACAAATGTCTCAGAGAGTCAGCCTTAGGCAATAACATTTTTTATTAAAACTAACAAATAACAAACAGCTGCTGCAAAGGCAGGTGGAGTCTATACTGGGAAATTGTTGGAAGATTGCAGCCAGGAAAGAGGGAGGCTTCATGTAAGATTAGCAAACGGGTTCCCCTAACTCCTTTTCCACAGATAAATCGGTGTAACTTGGATAACCATATTTCTGGTATGGAGAGGCAGCATACCATGCAGTAACCCTACTCCCTCTGCCCAACTCCCTTCACTCCCAATAATAACTTCCCTGGACCCAGAGAGAAGCAGCTCCAGCTCATCCTACTTTGTGACTACTGTGGGCCCAGGAAGTGACAGACACAGGAACATCCCCTCTGCCTTTGGCTCCTGGACTAAACACCTCCTCCTAAGTTTATGTGTTTGCTGCTATTCCTACATATTCTTCCCAGCCTCCATTTTCCAAGGAAGTGGATGCATTCTGACTTTCATTAATTTACTGCTTGCTAAATGTGTGGCATGATCAGTATGTCCAATATAGGAGAGAGTTCAAGGGGGATATTGACAACTACAACAGGCTTGGAAGAAACGGTATGAATGCAAGAAGCAATCTGTTTTGCCATGTTCTAGGGTATTTTGCCTCCTATTAAAAATGATGCAGTGATGCCATTTAGACTAGTAAAATATGACTACTGATTTCTTCATTTTCATTAAGTCTGAGGCAGTAAAACATACCTTCTATAAAACAGAACCATGAGCTACAGATGCATCTCATACCACTGAGGCAGATAAAGTGAGAAGGCATCTCTATATTGAGTATATGTACATGAAGCCTTCACCTCTTTTTCATACACAGGGAAATTTTGCCTCATGTTCAAGTGCTCATTAATTCAGCTATTAGGATAATGAACCAGTCTAAGATGTTAAACCTGTTGATTAGAATAACCATGTATGTGTTGAAAACTTAGGTCAGAACATCAGCTGAACTAGACTCATACTGTACCACTGCAGCACTAAAGGTGTCAGAATATGAGCATGGATCACATTGTCTGGATAACTTTTAAGTTTCAGCTTCACTCAAAGCAACAGTCTTTTCCTTATGATTTCCTGTAAAAGATCATCTATATCCACAGCAGCATGGGAGCAATAATAATACAATTACTAGTGCAGCACAAATTAATTTCTGAACGACTGTCTTCTCATATGAAAATCTTCTTGGAGGGAGAAAATAGATCAATGGGCAAAATCCACTGCATTTGCACAAGGCCAAGACCCATGGGCTGCCTGTGCAGCTGGAGAGTTGTAATTCAAATCCTCTCTGCACGTGACTAGAGTGAGCTCAAGGCTGCTTTGCTGGCTCTTAATTGTAGTCTTTCCCAGAGAATTAGCAAGCTGTAGGCTGCTGGACTTGTTGCAGCTGGACTGCAAAAAGGTTTATTTGGGCACTAAGTCCTACGGCCTTGGCTGTTCCAGCTGTCCAAGGATGAGCAGGCTTCCTGGCACTGGGGCTACAGGAGACAGGGTGCAAAGCTGTGAAGGCTCAGAGTTCTTGGCTATCCCTCTGAAAAAAAAACATTAAGTGGCTGGATGCCAGTGAAAGGTAATTGTCCTCTTTAGCCGAACAGCAGCACAGCCAGGCATTGGGGCTGAAATGGGGTCTTTGGGGAGTGGTGGTGCACTATAGCCTAGCCGAAGGAACAGTGAGGGGCTTGTGCAGGTCATTCCATCATGATTGAGGCCAGGGTGACTGCAAAGACAGCCCTAGCTGACCTTGCCAGCTGTCCTCTGTCTCTGGCGGAACAGTGTGATTAATGCAAATCACAGTGTGGTCAGCTCTGCCTTGCCTACAGCTAAAATTGCACAGAGCTTGCAAGGGACATAGTGGTAAGTCCCCATGAAATCAGCCTTTCCCCACACACAGAGCCCTCTGTGCATGGCTCCTCAGCCTTGCTCCCATCTTCAACTTTACAACAGACCAGCGCAGCTGGGGAAAGTGCTTCTGTTTGTGTGACACAGAGGAATGAGTAACAATGGCTCCGGCACTTCCTCTTGTCACAGCACCCACTCCCCCACACAAGTCGATGCTCAAGGTACAGATGGAGTCTGAAAACACACAGGTAAAAAAACAAAATAAACCATCCTGTCTAGTACAGATATAACTCTTCAGTTTAGTCTAAACCACTCAGCCAAACCACAATATTTTAAGAAAGAGAGCAAGTGTAAGTACCCATGTCCTTACAGCCAGTAAAACAAAATAAATGCAGCAGCCAGCCAGTTATAATGGACAGAGAGTCCTTTGGTGAAGACTTTCCCCAAGATGACCATTAAATTCAATACATTCTTCCTTGCTTGCTCTGGGCTCCTAAAGAAAGGGTCAGGCATGGGGGATGACAGAGGAACTGAGGAAATGAGATAAAAAAGCTACTGAAATTGAATTTTCTCACAGAGTAATTCTTCCATAAGCTGCATAAACTTTCCTTACCTACATAAATACTCTGAGGTACACAAATTTTTACATTGCCAGTGTGACTCTGATAGTAACCTTTGTTTATGTTGTGACTACCCAAGAGTCTCAGAAAATAGCTGGTACAGTTACATCTACCATCTTGAGCTAGGCAACCATTGGGAACCACAAAACCCTTCCAAGTGTTTGAAAATATCAGTCTTAAAAAAAACACCGCCCAAACCAATACCAAAACAAAGGAAGAAGAATAAAAATTTAAGAATTAAACACCCAAACCCCAACCAACCCACTGAACCAGCTCTGGATGCAATGATATTAAACATATAAAGAAAGAGATCTTTGGATTTTTTTGTGACTTGATTATAAACACATCTACCTTTTTGTTGTTGTTGTTAAATCATGGCTTAATTGATTCTGCCTGGACAGGCAATGTAAATGCAGAAAAGAAAATAATGAGGTAATGAGAAAAGTGTTTCAGACATTTAGGCTGTGGAATATCAACCTAAATATTATCCATACTTGCCCTATGTAGTACTTTCAATATATATAGTTCTATTCACTGCCAGAGTATCCCATGAGGAAGGTATACTTTATATATAGCTACATTTAGGACAAAGAAATTACAGCATGCAGCAGTTCAGAGACTTGCCTTTGATCAAAAAGCAATTCATTAGCAGAGACAAAATTCAGCACAAAGCTCCTGCTCGCACTGCTCCCACCCACTGTCTCAAAAAGAAAATAAATATTTTACATTCATAAAATAAGAATTAAAATTGTCTTGCTTCAAGTGCCTTTGGCATCTCAAAGCTATTAAAAAAAATAAATCCATCTCTCAGTTTCTTACTTTTCCTGTAATCTAAATGAATGAAAAAAAAATCCATCCTTAACCACTAGCCCTACATACATGTTATACAGCAGCATAAGGACTAATAGCATTGGCTCCTGACAGGTGGAGATGGGTAGTCTTACCTACTTGCTCTAGCAGGGCTGGCCTTAGGAGAGTTTGTTTTCAATCTCACTTTTCTCTCTGTTAAATTAGCAGCTCAAATCAGATGGATTGCCTTGAAAGGAGTTAATTTATTTTTCCTCCATTAGACTCAGAAAGATCTGCTTTCCATCCTTGAAAGAAAAAAAAAACCAAAAAGCATCTAAACAGCAGCAAAACCCCCAAACAAATAGCAGAGCAGAAGCTGTGATTTATTCAGTCTAGCACTGGAAAATCAGTTCTTCACTCAAAACTGAAGATGGAGATTTTAGAATCAGGTTTGATCCTTCCATTCAAAGATAAGGTCATGATTTGGTACTTGTTTATTTACAGTCTGTCTTACCATATAAAGGAAATGCTTTCACCCATGCATTGCTCCGCCTCACCTGATCTTGTTCAGATTTCATGTAGAAAATGTCCTTGACCTTTAGTAGTAAAACTAAATGTAGTTTTGTAGTATTTAGAATGTTTCATCAAGACTGTCAATTAAAAAAACCAAAACCAAAACCACCCCAAACAGATAAAAAAACTCTGCACACAAACAAACAAAGCTTAAATTGAACCTGTTAGGAAAAAAAAAAAAAAAAGATAAAATTCACCATGCAGATTTTTTCCCCACTCCTCCGAGCAGCCTTCAGTCCTGCATTCCTGGATTTAATTATCTTTAACAGAATTTTGCTATCCCCGCACTTTTATTGTTAAAGACTTCTATTGCAAATTAAAACCACTATAAACTGAATCACAAACCTCAGTTTATGATTATTGCTACAACCAATAATGAAAAAATTTTGCTGCCGTATTGGAACAAATTCCACAGCCTTTTAAGTTGCCTGCATGAATAATCCGTGATGTTTTGAGTCTTTACTAGCATTGTTTCCTAGTTTTGAGAGCCTTGAGAATTTGACAGGGCAGTTTCAATTTATTGCAGCCTAAATAGACTAGGAATAAGAAGAGTCCATGTCTAAACAGCAGGAAAGAGCAGCTCCAGGCTGGCTACCTGCTGTGTTTGCAAACCCTGCAGCAGCTGATAGTGTGTACAGGGCCTAAACCCCCTTCCTCACTGCTTTTGTCCCTCTGTTCCTCTCATGCATCATCTCTGCTGGGTGATTAAAGATAATGTTCTCAATAAATATTGTCATTGAAAATACAGGAAATACAGCAGAACAAAAGGTCAAAGTACACCCCTAAATTCAAACCAAATCAAATTGATTTATTTATAATTCAAAGAGATTTATATTGCTGATGCTGGCTGTGTGCATAATTCTGCAGTCCTCATGACCAAGAAAATGGCATCACCCTCATAGAATCATAGAATTGTTAGGGTTGGAAGGGACCTCAAGGATCATCCAGTTCCAACCCCCCTGCCATGGGCAGGGATACCTCACACTACTACAGGTTGCTCAGAGCCGCATCCAGCCTGGGCTTAAAAACCTCCCGGGATGGGACTTTTACCACCTCCCCGGGCAGCCTGTTCCAATGTCTTACCACTCTCATGGTGAAGAATATCCTCCTAACTCCAATATGAATCTACCCATTTCTATTTTTGTTCCATTCCCCCCTAGTCCTATCACTACCCAACACCCTAAAATTCCCTCCCCAGCTTTCTTGTAGGCCCCCTTCAGATACTGGAAAGCCACAATAATGTGTCTTTTCCAGCCTTCTCTTCTCCGGACTGAACAACCACAACTCTTTCAGTCTGTCTTCATAGGAGAGGTGCTCCAGCTCTCTGCTCATCCTTGTGGCCCTTCTCTGGACATGTTCCAGCAGGTCCAGCTCCTTCTTGTAATAGGGGATGCAGAACTAGATACAGTACTCTAGATGCAGTCTTACCAGAATGGAGTAGAGGGCGAGAATCACCTCCTCGACCTGATGGCCATGCCTCTCCTGATGCTTGGCTTGGAGTAGTGCGAGTCTTACAGTTAAAACAGATGCATGCAACAATATCACTCAGATATAAAAATACTTGTAGTGCACCAGAAAAACACTTTTTGATTTTATTTTAAATTGAGTAATTTCCTTTCTTGCAAACATTGAAGAGCGTACCAGAAAAGGTGCTTGTGCTATCTTCCTAAATTTCTTCCATCTCACATAATAAGGGATGAAACCAATGGAAAAAATGGCTTTGGGGAAATCTAAGAATAAAGGTAATATTTAAATAATTCAGTTCTCTGGAAGTCTTTTTTTCCCATCTTACTGAAAAAAATGTAACATCCTCTTGTGGCAGCCTATAGTTGAGGACTTTATTGAGAGACATTTAAATCAAGATGTGATTCCAACAATTTCCAGCCTCTCTTACTTTGGAAAGCACTCCTTTGAAATGAGTTAACTGCGCACCTGAAGGATGGCCAAGGGCTCAGGTCCAGCCAACATGGATTTAGGAAGGGCAGGTCCTGCCTCTCCAACCTGATCTCCTTCTATGATCAGGTGACCCGTCTGGTGGATGTGGGGAGGCCTGTGGATGTAGTCTATCTGGACTTCAGCAAGGCCTTTGACACCGTCCCCCACAGTAAACTGCTGGCTAAACTGTCAGCTCGTGGTTTGGACCGCAACACTCTGTGCTGGGTTAGGAACTGGCTGGAGGGCCGAGCCCAGAGTGTGTGGTGAATGGTGCCGCGTCCGGCTGGCGGCCAGTCACCAGCGGCGTCCCCCAGGGATCGGTGCTGGGCCCCATCCTCTTTAACATCTTCACTGATGATATGGATGAGGGGGTTGAGTCAGTCATCAGCAAGTTTGCAGATGACACCAAGTTGGAACAGATGTTAGTCAGTTAGAGGGTAGAAAGGCTCTGCAGAGGGACCTCGACCACTGGACAGATGGGCAGAGTCCAATGGGATGGCATTTAATAAGTCCAAGTGCCGGGTGCTGCACTTTGGCCACGGCAACCCCATGCAGAGCTACAGGCTGGGGTCAGAGTGGCTGGAGAGCTGCCAAACAGAGAGGGACCTGGGGGTGCTGATTGACACCCACCTAAACATGAGCCAACAGTGTGCCCAGGTGGCCAAGAAGGCCAATGGCATCCTGGCCTGTATTAGGAATAGTGTGGCCAGCAGGAGCAGGGAGGTCATTGTGCCCCTGTACTCTGCACTGGTTAGGCCACACCTTGAGTACTGTGTCCAGTTCTGGGCCCCTCAGTTTAAGAAGGACATCGAGACACTTGAACGTGTCCAGAAAAGGGCAACAAGGCTGGTGAGAGGCCTTGAGCACAAGCCCTATGAGGAGAGGCTGAGGGAGCTGGGATTGTTTAGCCTGGAGAAGAGAAGGATCAGAGGTGACCTCATTGCCCTCTACAACTACCTGAAAGGTGGTTGTAGACAGGAGGGGTTGGTCTCTTCTCCCAGGCAACCAGCACCAGAACACGGGGACACAGTCTCAAGCTGTGCCAGGGGAGGTTTAGACTCGAGGTGAGGAGGAAGTTCTTCACTGAGCGAGTCATTCGTCATTGGAATGGGCTGCCCAGGGAGGTGGTGGAGTCGCCGTCCCTGGAGGTGTTCAAGGGGAGATTGGACGTGGCACTTGGTGCCATGGTCTAGTTGTGGGGTCTGTTGGGACAGGTTGGACTTGATGATCCTTGGGGTCTCTTCCAGCCTTGGTTATACTGTGATACTGTGATACTGTGAGTTTAAATTGTAGGAGTTGTAATAAATGCACTATTTTAAAGCACTTTATATATATATAATTTTTAGACTATCTATTAACAAAACATGGTATTTGAAAGAACAGAACTTAAACCAAGATTTTCATCACTGCAGCATCTGAGGAAAACAAAAACTTTTGCATCGACTGCTCTAAGATGCATATGCAGTGGAAAGGAATGGAGCATCAGCATGTTTTTAAATGGAACATATCCCTGAAGATGTATGGTTCTTTCAACCACAATAGTCCAGCATCAATGCCTGGGGACAGCGTTCATCAGAACCCCAAACTCTTCATATGGCTGGCATGATTTATCTGTAAAACAGATGAAACATAATGAACCCACATTTGGGGCAGGTGGCTGAGCAAGAAACATCCCTATGGTAAAAGTTCCTTTCGCAAGTTGACCGACGAATCCTATATGCAAGGCCTTCAGCAAAGCCAGGACAGAGTGGGTTACAGCTCCATTCCTTCAGTGATAGCTACATTCCTGGACCTAAATGGCAAAGAATAAAGACCTTCCTTCTCAAATGCAGCCTAACACAGAACTGAATTTTGAAAAACAAAAAGTGTGTTTCCAAGTGAACTCTATTAGAATTTTGTTTCCCCAAAGTAGAAGGGCAACAATGTTACAAAAATAAAGGAAGAAAGATGAATTGGAATAAAACATTTGGATGGAAACACTGAGTTGTTGCCATGACTAAAGGGAACTAATTTATTTACTTGCACATTCTTTGTAATCTCATATTCTCCCATGTGACAGGCAATGACTCATTATTTGTTTACTGATGTAGAAAACATACTTTCTGAAATCTATACATGGAGGAATCTTCTCCGGATAATCCTCATTCCTCCCACGCCCAAAAGTGAACTGAGTCTTTTCCACAGTGTCCATCCCACATGGCCCTGCAGCCCCATGAATACCAGCTCTCAGCATCTTGGGGGCAGCAGGGCAGGGAGAGGTGCAGGAGAGCTGCCCACACAGGTGCTGCCCGTAGGGACCATTTAGGGCAGATAAGGTGCTTTGGCCTTGTTTTGCCATCCCTGCATGGATGGTTTGGGGGACTTTCTGGGCAAAGAAATGTAATGCTGGGAATAGTGCTGGAAGAACAGTAGGGCCAAGGGTTTGCATCCAGCTCTGATGTTCTGTCTATTGTATTTCTGGCCTTGATATATACCAGATCAGGCAGCGCTACCCAGAAATACATATGGGGAGATACTTGCCTTATTTTTTCCTTCCTCTCCCCTCACTTGAATCCCTGTCCTGATAAAAATGAGCAGAAACTGAAATGGAAAGATATTTCTGGGATGCTTCCTCAAGTCAGCATACAAAAGAAAAATATCTCAATTGAAAAAGAGAAAATAATTTTTGGCAAAGCAAGCCAACAGCAAAAATCCCTGTGGTTATCTGCCAGCAATTTAGGAATGAGGTGTACTCACTTGTAGGTGTGTCACAGAGAAGGCTGCTACTTTATTGTTGGTGGTGTGCTTTTTTCCTCTTCCATTGCCTGCTTTTCAAGGAGACCTGCTGGACCTCTCAGAGTGGTTGTTAGCTGGCAGTGTACACCATCCACCATATGGAAGAAGACGACCCCAAATAGCAGGGCGTTCTCTAAACTCCAGTGCCTTTCCCCAAACCACACGCCTATCTACCATTTGAGGTGATAGCCAGCCAATGTCCTTTGATGCGGTAGGTTTGCATCACTCTAAGCCTCTAGTTATTAAAAAGTAACAAAACTGCTAACAGATAAACATATGAGATCATCAACTCTCCCATTAATTAAAAGGGAGTATTTAAACATGAACAATAATTATCTTAAGTGGATTCGGCATGTGAGCCTCATAGTAGGACTAGGTACGGCACGGAAGCCTTTAGTGCCAGGCGGTAATGTTAGTCACCTGAGAAATCCTGAGAGTACTCTTGAACAGTCAAACCAGGCTACCGGTCTGCAGACAGAAAGCAAACAATGTCCTTTAGTCTAAGCCAGCACCTGTTCTCAAGTCCACAGATTCTGCTCATGGCTTAGCTTGCTTTTGACAGTCCACTTCACAAGCCTGTAGCCCAGTTTCTGTAATTACAGTATCAAACATAAAAAACCCCACCTGAATTCAGAAAAAAAAAAAAAAAAGAAAAAAAAGAGTGGTGGGAGAATACAAACACAAAAAAAGGCTCATCAAAGTGGCTTCAGGAGAGAAAGGCAGCAGCTCATCAGTCCTCTTGCTGGAGAGGTGTCCTTGTCAAGGAGGAGGTAAAGTCATTGAGATGGGACAGAACCTGGCCGATCCAGGATGTGGATGATTGCATGGAGATGTCGCTGCCTGTTCCCAGATGGCCAATGCATTTTTGGCTTGAGATAGAGAGCCAAGGCTCTGGGCTGCCCCTTTGCAGGGACTCCCACATTGCTGGCCTCCAGGCGTTGCATGAGAATCTGTGGGCTGAACTGAAACTGTGGAGGGACAGCAACACCCTCTAAAGATCAAAACCCTGGTAGTGGACCTTCCTCATTGGATCTGACTATAGCAGATCTGGACATCCTCATGTCCCAGCCACTCCATTGATTTAGTTCTTTGAGTACTTGTGTCACTGTTAACATTTGCTGTATTGCAGTGATGGAATAAGTTATTAGCAATATTTTCAGATAACTCATATTTTCAGATATTCTATATTCCTTATTGCTGCTTTTGTGTCACAGAACCCAACAGCAAAAGCATAAAGCTCTGCCTAGCACAGCCCTGCAGGAAGGACACCCAGAACGCCTGCAAATCTGATGATAACCGAAAGATTTTGTGCATATCCATGTTTGATTCCTAGCATAGAAGAAAATTCAAATGGACATATAATTTATCTATCTCCAGCCTAAAATACTCCAGGGTGATTGTTCAGCTTGTAAAATATTTAGATGCACACACCCACACATGGCCCAGTTTTTTAAACTAGGTTTGTATAGCTGTATGCCTAATTTGTTTGTGCAACTTCCACGATTGAATGTTCAGCTAGAAAATGGAACATGCAAATGCTTAGATCTATAGATATGAAACTTGTTATTTTCTTATTTTTAGGAGATAAATGTTAAATACGGTCTCCTGTCAGACCCCAAGTAGACAGCAGTCTATGCTGCTTCTTAAAAGCAAAGTGGGCCCAACAAGAAAGAATTCCAGTTACCCCACCACTAAAAGCATTAAGCCTAAAATAAGTAGTAATAAATATATGTACTGAAGCTGTAAGTGGGAACTATTTATAGTGGATGGTCGCATTCTTAACCCTAGTCTGTGTCACTTGTCAGATAACTACTGGAATTTCCAAGTTGCATTTACAAGTACTGCATTGTATTCCAAACCCACTTGAAAATAAAGTTATGTTTACTGTAAATTGACATTCCTGAATCTTATTTACTTGCTAATGCAAAATTAAAAACAACCAAACAAAACCCCCAAAAAACCAATTAGTGCATTCCTTGAGTACTGCTTAATTTGAACTTCATAAGTTGTTTGTACCAGACACTGTACATAACTCCTAGGGACTACTAGCTTGTAGAAGTTTTCAGCTTGCATTACAGGGACAGATGAAAATAATGTCATAAACAAGGTACGCATAGAGCCTTTATAGAATTATGTGGTATTTATAGATCAGTCACCACTGTGACTCATTTTAAACTATAGCATGAGCACTACATCACTGTAATACAGCTATTACCTATGAGAGATCCTGTGCCTTACAATGCACTGTTGTTTCCCTCAGTGCTTAAGAAGCACAGCTTTCCAAATTCCTCTCAGTAATTTTGTGGACGTCATCTGTATGGAATTTCTGCTCTAATGTTCACCTTAATCTCTGCAAATCAAACCTCTTCCAGTCATATGAGGTATCTCTTGGAATAATCCCCTCACTCTTCTTGGCATATTATTTGCCCTCTGCAGAAGTGGGAGTGTTAGAGATGCAATGCTTTATTGCATGAGGGCACAGAACTGCTGGCACGGAGTGTTCTCCACTCTCGCTCTGAAAAATCACCCCACGTTTTCCCAGTTCAGTGGCCAATCCAACTATGCTGGTGTGGGCATGCTTCCTGCAAACTTTACCCAGATGGAAATGGGATTTGTTTCACCCCAAGAAGACAGCAAATGGAGGAAGCCACAGGCCAGCCTGCTATGTTGTGGTTCTAATTGGACATACATTTACAGACCAAAGTGGGATTTATATTTAAACAAAGCTGCTACTGCCTAACAAGCACCACATAGGCCATGGAGGACAAGGCAAACAATTGACTCATTTCCTGAGCCCAGTCCCTATCACTGTGATTCAGGGCAGTGAGTCTCACCCTGGGTGTCACAACCTTGCTGAGAACCTATGCTACGCTCATGGGGCGTGGGTGTCTCTTCCAAGTCTCAGACTGAGATGGTCCTGGTGCAGGCACTGAAATAGACACAGGTTCGCAGGAGGGGAGCCGAGGCCTCTGCTCACCGCACAATGCAGTCATCATCACATCAGGGAGGAAACAGAGCACGTTACTGTTGTTCTTTTATTTTGCCATATATAACTAGTCCTCTTAACATTTCTTCAGGAGAAATCACTTTCAAACTCTGCAGGGAAATAAAAATGCGAAAGCTGGCTTTATTGCTCTAAATGGTGAGGAAAATTACTCTCTGCAGGAGCAACAAGTATTTGAGAAAGGGAATTCCTCCTATTTCAGAGGTCTGCTTTGGACCAAGAAGGATTGCATCTCCATGCCTACCTCTCTTCATCAATTGTGCATGCTCTCTTGTAAACCTCTCTAAAGGAGACATCTGAAGTTAGATGGGGACAACAAAGACACATAGGAGAAGACCTTCCTACATCTCATGCAGCTCAACCACCGGGCTGAATTTGGGTGCTGCACCTTTTTGATCTACGTGCCATAACTGTCCATACTAAGATTTGCTGACATTATGTGATTTTAGATGGCAATAGCTATACTAAACTACTCATCCACTGGGGGAATATAGTAGGAATTTTTATTGTCTAGCTTATGTGCAGAGATGAGCATTTGGAGCCTTAATTTGGAGCTCCTTCTTGCTCCCAGCTTGTAGTTCACCTAGTTATCCACAGATGCCCAGTGCATTTTGAGATACCCAAGGCCAATTCTGCCCTCCCCATCCTCCAACTCTCAGAGGTATATGGTTTTCTTGTGATTCCTGTGATATATCTCTCAGACCCCAGTGCATGTCTACCAATCTCCAGGGCCATCGGGCCATGCCTATGTGTGAGCAAATGGAAGAAGTCCTAAATTGCCAATGATTATAATGGGACATTTTATACCTCTGTCATGTGTAGATATCTCCCTATTTATGGGTGTCTTAAATCAGCAAGCTGAATCTTCCTCTATACTCTTTCTTAATGTATTTTTCTGTTTCTCAGAGACATAAGAAATAGCATACCGTTCAATAATAATCCCTTCAGTACTGTAGGTGAATTGCGTCAGGGCAGTTAATTTACTAGCATTTCCTTGCATACTGTTCTATCAACAACTAAAGCGTTGTCAGTACTTTGTCACTGCCAGCATCCCATCTTTCTGTAAAACAAAGTTTGAATCTAAGTTCTGCATCATTCTCATTTTGTAACAATTTGTTTCACTTCCCTCTTTGAAAAGGGAATTTACTTCCTCTCTAGTGCAGCACTCATCTGATGCCTCTTTGGCTTCCTCTGTTTTCTTGCTGTTTTATGTTTTCTTGGGGTTGTGAGCAGAGCCTGATAAGTAGGCTTTCTGAGGCTGCACTGCCTGCTTCTCCCTCCATTTAGTTTTGTTTTGTTTGGGGTTTTTTGTTTGTGTTTTATTTGTTTGTTTGTTTGTTGTTTTGGTTTGGGTTTTGGTTGGGTGGGTGGTTTTTTGTGTTTGGTGGGTTTTTTTTGTGGAAGGGGAACTGTAGATACACATGTTGCAACTGTGTTTTCTTTTAGAGTTCTCCAACTTCCTTAGAAACTCATGCTGGCTGTCTGGTTTGTTGATGCACCCCATTGCGTCATAGTGACTGGTTTTCTTAACACATTCCAAATTTTCTTCCACCCCTCTTACTTTCTGTATTAAACATCTAATCCAAAACCTCTGATTATCAGCAGCAATCTCCTGTACAGTGCTTTTTTGAGGGTTGCTTACTTGAACTTGAATAATTGTGAGTACCAATATCTTGCTGAAGAGAAATAACTACAAGGTAACATCTTCCAGGAGGGAGGGAAGGAGGGAGACAGAAAAGGAGGAAGAGAGGAAAAGATGAAGGGAGGAATTCAGAAGGGAGAAATTTGGAAGGCAGGAAGAAGTGAGGGAGGCAGGAAGGAATGAATTAATTATTATGTGGCAAGATAACTCCAAAAGTGAGCTATTAAGACAGCTATTAAGAAGTTCCCATGAAAGTTGAGATAGTTGATAACACTGAAGCACTCTATTGTCTGAATCACAGTGTAGCTGTGTCTGCAACTTAGAAATGCCTTGATATTTGCAGTAGCTATAATTGTCATACCACGGATGTCAGGGTGGGGTAGTCCTCAGTCCCTGTATTCCCAAGATGTGGGGCTGTCAGTCCTGGGATTGCTCAAATTCCCTGTCTGCCAGGCTCTCACCTTATGCACCCATTCTTGATTTTTCCCTAATAAAAAAAAAATCTAGCTCCCCATAACTTGCTACTTTCTTCCACATCTGATTGCACCCAGCAGCATTGGTGTCCTCTGTACCACCTCTGTTTCCTTCAGCCAAGCCTGGACCTGAGAGTCTGGTAGCCACACTGCAGACCTACACTGATATCTGTAGGGGCTCTCGTGACACCATATGGGGGTTGCAAGGAGAGGTTGGAGTGCTGTGGTGGGGAGGATGCCCTCCAGCCAGGCACCCAATGCCAGGAGCCTAGCAAAGAACACATTGCCAACACAGCCTGTGATTGTGCTTCAAGCAGTTTTGATATGAGTGCTTGTGTGCTGGAAAAGAGAAAAATTAGGAGGTGTGGAGTTATCAAAACTCATAATGGGTTTGTTCTGGAAGTGCTGGACCGAAGTGGCATGAAGATGAAAAGGCAGGCATATGGAAAATGAATAACAGGCCATTGGTGGTAACCAACATGGCTTCACCAAGGGCAAATCATGCCTGATGAACTTGGTGGCTTTCTGTGATGAAGTTACAGCATCAGTAGGTAAGGGAAGAGAAGCTGAGGTCATCTACCTGGGCTTATATAAAGTGTTTGACATTGTATCACATGACAACCTGGTCACCAAATCAGAAAAGCCTGGACTTGAGGAGTGGAACACTTGCTGGATAAGGAATTGGTTGGATGTCTGCATTCAGAGAGTTTAGGTCAGTGGCTCAATGTCCAAGTGGAAGACCAGTTATAAGTGGTATCCCTCAGGGGTTGGTACCAGTGTTGTTTAACATCATTGTCAGCAATATAGACAGTGGAATTGAGTGCATCTTCAGCAAGTTTGTGGTGACACCATTCTGTGTGGTGTCACTGACATGCTGGAGGGAAGGGATGCCATCAAGAGGGACTTGGACAGGCTTGGGAGGTGGGCCCAAGCCAACCTCATGAAGTTCAACAAGGCCAAATGCAAGATCCTTCTCCTGGGTTGGGGCCAATCTCAAGCACAAATATAGGCTGGGCAAGGAATGACTCAAGAGCTGTCTTGAAGAGAAGCACTTGAGGGTGTCAGTTGACGATAAACTCAATGTGAACCAGCAATGTGCACTTGCAGCCCAGAAGGCCAACCATGTCCTAGGATGCATCAAAAGAAGTGATTGAAGGAGGAGATTCTCTCCCTCTACTCTGCTCCCAGGAGACCTCACCTGGAGTATTGCATCCAGTTCTGGTGCCCCCCTGCATAAGAAGGACATGGAACTGCTGAAGCCAGTCCAGAGGAGGGCCACAAAGATTATCCAGTATTTGAAAGGGGCCTACAAGAAAGCCGGGAAGGGACTTTTTACAAGGGCTTGTTGTGATAGAATAAGAAGAAATGTATTGAAGCTTGAGAAGGCTAGATTTAGACTAGAGATTAGATAAATTCTTTACAGTAAGGGTGGCGAGACACTGGAACAGGTTGCCCAGGGAGGTACATTTAAAAACAGCATGTTTGCCCCCTCCCTGGAGTTGCTCAAGGCCAGGTTGGATAAGACCGTGAACAACCTGGTATAGTGGAAGGTATCCCTGGCCATGGCAGGCCACTTGGAACTAGGTGATCATTAAGGTCCCTACCAACCGAAACCTTTGAAAATAAGATCTTCCCACAGTAGATCATTGTTAATATAACTAAGGTCTTCACAAAAGGCAAGGACACAGTTTTCCTATGTTAGTCCTTGTCATAGCAAGCAATTCCTGCTGCTCACATTTAAAAAATGACCTTTTCAACTTTCAATACTGCCATGGAGATCAATAATCTCCTGCATAAAGAGAGATACTGGTATCTGTAGGATGTCTGGAGGGTAGAAAAATAAGGTTGTGGTACTCATTCCACTGTCTGCCTAAATACCTCTTTGCAAATGTCCCAAAACAGGATGCTTAAATTTCTTCTACAGCATGGAAATGGAAGATAAGGCAAGAACTCATCATCATTCATTCTACATAATTAATCAGCTATGATAAGAGCTTGATGAAGCAACATTTGCAGTAATGCAAACTTTAAAATAGATTGTATAATTCCCTCTATGTTTTGAGTTTCAGTCTACATTCATGCAGGATGATATGCAAATCCATAATCATATCCTTTCCACCCCCACACATGCTGGTTGTTACATACAGAAATAAAACACATGTACCCACGTGAAAACATGCTTGTGTATAGGTGTACGCATTAAATTTGAACATAGTAACAAATACTTACATCATCTTCAGTTTTCTTTCCAACTGCATGTTTCTGAAGGCACTTACATACTTTGCCACCATAACATGCCATGTGAGCATAGTGGTGTCCATATATTAAGCTGCAGAGACATGGTATGAGCATTGCTAGTGAAGGACACAGGGTACCTGTTCAGATGCATCTCTGTTACATACAAACATTCAAAAGATTTTTGTCCTCCCTATCTCACAAAATAGCTACTGCCAAGGCATTTTTGGTCTCTATTTATTTTCCAATACATTTGAACAAGAAGGGGGGGAACAGGAGAAAAAAAAAAGATGAAAAGAAGAAACTAAGCACACATGAAAAAGAAGTCAAATCCTCTTTCAGTCAGTCTCTTCATAATCATAGAATCACAGAATTGTTAGGGTTGGAAGGGACCTCGAGGATCATCTAGTTCCACCCCCCTCGCCATGGGCAGGGACACCTCACTCTAGATCAGGTTGCTCAGAGCCACATCCGGCCTGGCCTTAAAAACCTCCAGGGATGAGGCTTCTACCACCTCCCTGGGCAACCTGTTCCAGTGTCTCACCACCCTCATGGTAAAAAACTTCTTCCTAACATCCAGTCTGAAACTACTAATTCCTATTTTTATTCCATTCCCCCTAGTTCTATCATTACCTGACACCCTAAAAACTCCCACACCATCTTTCTCGTAGGCCCCCAAAATAAAGATTATAATGTGTACAATGATTTTACCAAAGGAGTCTATGATAATTATAGGTACTCTGTCCTACATCTGAAACCTCTGTCTCAGACATGTGTACACACACACATTCACGTCGTATGCATATATCTATATTTTCATATATGTTTGTATCTATACAATTACATATGTAGATATATGTGGTATATAAACACCACTGCACATCTAAAACCTTTTCAAGGGGAGGACACCAGCGAAGGAGATCCCTGACTGTCTGACAGAGCTGGAGAGCCAGTTTATGTAAATTCTGTCTCCAGTTCACTCGAATACAAAGGACAAATTTCTGCTTTATGTGCCACCTTATGGAGAGATTTATAGCACCACTAACGGCAACAGCAGAGTGGGGACAAAGTCCTCAGCTAGAAAAAGCCCTGTGGTGACCCTCTAAACAAAAAACTTTATACCACTCCAGCCAATTTCTTTCTTCATCCTGTCCTAATATATACTGCTGTCATGTCTTGGAAGAAATTCAGGGCTTTCTACTGCAAGAAAAGGCAAAAAAAAAAATTGCCTTATCTTTGGCAGAAGTGGAGCAGGTCTTCTGTTGTATCCCCAACATTTCTCCAGGGAGAGGATTTCCTCACGTGGATTCAGGCAATTATTTCACACTGAATGAGGAACAGGAATGTTTCTGCTTCTGCAACTAAGCCTTCCTGGGGGTCCTCTGCTGCTAACAGGCAGGATCTGTAGCTCCTGGGAGACAGATCTGAGAGCTGATGTGGTTTCATCAGCCACTGTCTTGTTAGGGTGCTGCCTCTCCCAGGTTCACTCCAGGGACATCTCCCTTCTCATGTCTGCAGAGATGGTAAGCTGCCCGTCATCCACATCCCAGCCCCAGGACAATAGAAACTGGGGCAGCAGTAGCTGTAATTTGCACCCAGCATGGCTATCTTCTCCCTTCTCTGGTGTCCAGCAGCTAGGCCTCTGGGCTAGTCACCCCTAAAACCTGGGCAGGGGATTCATTTGCATCCTGCAGATCTTCTGTCCATGGATTGCTGTACTACAGAATGTCTCTACTCTATCAAAAAAAAACCCAAAACCCAAACAAACAAAAACCCCAAACAACCAAAAAGTCTTTTAAAAGTAAAAATATGGGGTTTTTAAAAAAATATGAATACGCATTTATAAGTCCTTCCCTCAGGAAAGCTGAGAAGCCTAAACCCCAAATCTTTCCAGAGGCACAGCAAATTTTTCCATGCTAGGTAGAGTCTGCCTGGCCCCAGAGAATAGGAAGGAGCCCCCAGGCAACACCCCAAGCACAGGTTTTTGGGAAAGAGCCACACTCTTCCTTGCAATGCAGCCACCTGATAGTGGCTGTTCCCTTCCAGGTACTGCTGAGAGAAGCCTGATGCTTGAGCACAGCCCCACTGTGCTGGGCAATAGGGAAAAACCACATAAAAGATGCCATCCTGGTTGAAAGGTGATTTGTTGCTATTCTATTACATTAAAGGGACTGTGCAATGCAGCATACTGCATTTCTGCTCAGTGTATTGACATCGGTTTCTGTAAACGCCATGGGGTAACTAGCAGTGATTCCCTCCACAGAGTGGCCATTGTATTTCTCAGCTCCATGCAGACTCCTTGTAAACTCTGTGCTGTAATTAGCATCCTGAGACATCCCTTCATATCAGTGGTGACATCATTAAGTGGGAGACAACCGACCTTTCATCACCTGTCTAATTTTATTTTAGGACATAGAATCTAGTGTCTTACATTTATGGGCCTCAGATGTTCAGATCTACTAGAGCACACTCTCCATGAATACTATTTTCTGCAACTTACATTGTTCTGGAAAATGAATTGGAGAAGAACTTAGGAAAAATAAAAATGGTCATGTAAACTGAATGGCCTGAATCCATCCATTTTGACTGAAAATAAATACTTGGGTGATTCAGTTCCACTGAATTGAAAATCAGACTCATTGTGAGGGTAATTTCTCAACCTTTAACATCTCTAACCAGGTATGATATTCATCTGAGTTTCCACATTAATTCATAGCTTTGAAAAGTGGGGACATGAATTTTTTTTCTGTGTTTCCATACAGTGGTTGAACATCAACAGGGATTTTTACCTGAAGAGCAATATCTGACTAACTGCTACTTTACTTTCATGTGCAATAATTAGTCTCATGATGTTTCGACAACATTTGGGGCATAGCTGATGAAAGAGGAGGAGTCGCTCTACTTTCACACAGCAGAAGAGAAACAGAGTTGGCAAGCTCTACAAAGTGACGTGGTTGAAAATATTTGTTCATGAAAGAATCCTGCTCAGTCCTTGGCTTTTCCAAACATGTTTTGCACCAGATAATCCTACAAAGAAACCAGATTTTTAGTACATAGCAGTAAAGTGAGACAGAGAATATTTTGGGGAGTTTTATGTGTATAATAGTGAAAAATATTTGCCTCTTCCCAAGGCATGAGGCTTTGCTGAGGAGAGGTTGTGAGCAGCACTGCTAGCGGCAACTATTACAGAACATTAGAGAAGCCATGTCTGAAGGTGAGGGAGATGGAAACAGCTTCCCAAGGAGCAGGGTGCTTCAGTAGTAGGGATGTGGCTGTGACAGCCATACCAGGCTTACCCATAGAGAGGTGTTCTGGTACACCTGTAATACATGTGGAGCTCTGAAAAAAAACAGTATACAGTGAATGCATAAAAAGGGAATGGCGCAGAGACATTGGCTGGATGACATACCCCTGTGTGACACAGCTGTAAGTAAGCAGGCTTGACCCATGCACTATGTTCATGGGTGGTTTTGGTCATTCATCACTAAGACAATTCATCTCAACTCTGAGCTGCCGGTGCCTGACTCCATCTCAGTGCACCCCCACTGACCACATGCGGTGGTGCTCTTTCAAGGCATGGCACCCAGGGAGCATCACCAGCTACCTGAGTTTGATCCAAACAACACAAGTCATGAAGTGCGTGACAGTGAAAAATCAACAGAAAAAGACTGAGGCTTCAGAACCAATCTAATCACTTAAAAGCTGTGTGAGACTCTCAGGGTGTGGGGAGTAAATAAAAATAAATGTCTTACAGTCCTCAGCAGGGGAGTGGAGAGAGGTTTTTGTTGCCTCTTCTCATGTTGCTGCTCCACTGACATGTTGCAGACGGGAGCTCACCTTCATTAAGGTCAGCTTTGCAGTGCCTGAAGTTGCTAATCCTGCTGAATAGTCAGACCCTGAATAAGCCATGTCCCAAAGGGAGCTGTCAAGCAATACTTGCCCACTTAACTGATTAAGACCTGCTCCTATTTTTTTGGTAGCAGCTGATGGATCTAGTAGTTGTCTCCCACTACAAGATAGATCAATTGACAAGAAAACTATTTAATGACAAAGCCTCTAAATGCTTGTCCAAGTTCTTTCACATTTTAATAGTGGAGACAAGTTATTCCATCAAGGACGGCACTTTGTGCTGCAGCATCTAGCTGAAATGTATCAGCCTCTTCAAAAAAGTGCTTCAGGTCATATTGTGGACAGAACATCCAGAGACACAGTTAATGTGGCAGGCTTTAGAATCCACTCTCTATGAGTTTAGGTTGGAATCAAGCACATAGACGTATTTGTGGTTTTACTGCCAAGGGCTCTGCTGTGAATTCAAAAGTAGGTGAAGATACAGATGGGTAGTTGGTGCTGGAAATAGCCCCACATTTGTCCTCCAGTTTCTGACTCCAGGCTCTCAGCTTTGTTTCACATCTACATGAACATTTCTCTGGAGATAGTTTGTTAGGCAGTGCTTTCTCACAAGGTTTTTGTGTTTACCTACCTTTACTAATTGGAAGTACAGTAGATTGCACTTTTGCCAAACATGATAATTAATTTCTAAGTCATTGCTCTTACACATTTATGAATTTGGCAAGGAGGAGACATTACATAGTCTAGAAAGTTTTCAACCATAGTCTACTAAATTAATAATCCCTTTCATGATGAAATGTGACTGATTTTATCCTATTCATACCAATTGGGACTGTACAAAACTTTCCAGCAAAGAGACAGTGTAAAATTTGCACATTTTACTGACACTGAGTAGCGCTCTGTTCAAGAGCCCATCTGACCCCTTTGGGTGTTGAGAAACAGAGTGGGGACATAAGAAACTATTTCCTCTGGATTAGATCCTGGGTTTCTTATTCAAGCCATGTTGTGAATACAAAACCAAACCTTTTTTAGTTTTCACACACACTAGTGGGAGAACTCAGTCTTTTGGGCACCAAGTTATGTGTCACATCAGAGTTCACTAAGAATCTCATTTCAGTACCATGGCCTTGTTTTGGAGAAATAATAAAAGCAACATAGGAGCCAAATCACGCCTAGCCCTTGGGCTTTTCCCTGCTTGTCATTGTACCTCCTAAGGCAGGTCATGCTTTTTAATCTTTCATATTTATGAGAAATCTGAACTAAATACCCCAAAACACACCCTGCTCCAAAGCAGCCAGCTGTTATAAAGTGCATTCTATAACACTGATCTGAAACATTGACACTCTCTTGCATATATCCATCTTTCCTTCTGTTTCCTCTCAGTCACCAGGCTTTGTTAAGGGAGGCTGTCTTGCCTTTTAAGTACTATCATGAGGTTTCTTTGCCTGAAAGATAGGATAAGCCTAGTTAGCATATGATACTGTACTCCTCATACCTATTTAATTTAAAATTACCATAATTTCCCTGCAAGTTTACCTGATCAAGGAAAACAAATAGTCCCTTTCATGATCCCCAGGCTATGTTACTCACGTAACACAGGACAATAACTAGCCCAGAAAGGGCTGCTCTGTCACCACTGATGGAAGGATGCTGCTCCAGCTGAGCCTGCTGCTGTGCTTCAGCCACTGTCAAGATTAGAAGTACTGCAAGTATCACTTAATTAGCCTTCTTACACCAAAGTTTAGTCAGCCACAGATTCCCCACAGTGCACCAGCTGTCTCAGTATTTACTCTGTTTTACAACAAAAAAGTCAAGGCTGCCAAAACATTGCCAGACAACTTTCAGTTTGTGCACATGTAACAAACACCTGCAGCTATATTCCCTCAAGGCACAAAAAATATCTGAAAGTGAATTTTGGTTTCAGGGAGGCTTTAGGAAAAACGTAACACAAATTAATTTGCTATTTTTGAGGTTTTAGAAAAAAAAGTGAAACATGAAATTAACTAAGAAAAACACTATCTTAGCATTGACTGTGGTTTGAGCAATCAACCTTTAGAGAGGAAAAGAGGAAGCCAATGGTTTGAACACATCTGAAAATACATAGTTCCACTGGGTGCAGGCAGGTGCACTCCTCTTCCACCTGCATTTGAGAATATGCAAAGCAAATGCACTCATCTGCACCTGTTTGTGTAGACACATACTGACTTTTGAGGCTTGAAATTCGGTATCAAAATAATCCTTCTGTGTGGAGCAGGTGCTTGTGAAGTTGCGTACAGCTCATCTGTAAAAGAGTGATTCTGAAAATTTTGCATCATGCACCAGCTCCATTAAATAGGCTGCAGAGTTACAGCCACTGGATCCTTCCAAGTGCCTGCAGAAAAATCTGTGTGGGGGGCTTACTAGCCTTGTTACTCATTCTATGGCCAGGATCTAGCAATGTCAAAGTCGTATGTATCAGGAGGAGTCAGAATGGTAGTCATGCTGACAGTAATGTGCTCATTAACTGCTGTCTGCTGGGGCTCCTGTGAATTTCTGAAGTGTGAGATTTTTTTTAGAATTATTGTTTGTGTGCAGAGCTACAGATGCTCAGGCAGTGCACCAAGGGGGTGCCAACAAGTCATGGTCATTTCCCTTCCTCCTGTTGTTGACTGTCATTTTGTGCAAGGACTTCTTTTGATGACTTGAGGCCCCAGTGATTTCAGCTTTCTATCAAGAGTGTAATGGACAAAGTGGGATCCAAGTTATTATGTTTACTAAACTGTGAGGTCTTTGTAATGGCACATCTACACTACGATGATGCAAAGGAACATCTACTCTCCTAAGAAATTATATTCTACTTTCAATCTGTGTTTACTCAGCCCCACCATCCCAAATATTTATTGGTTGTATTGAATGCTTTCCTCATGAGGTACCTTTTCCCATAATATTCCCTAAGTACTTATGCAGGCTGGTCAAGATGTCACTGAACCCCTCAGTGATTAGCTGGCACAGGATCAAGCCCTATGCAAAATATCCTTTTTCCCCCACTTGGGAATACCTTGCTTTTCTAGTTGAGTCTTAGCATTCAGAACAGATGAGTAACGCGAATCCTAAAGGCTTTCTTTGCAGTCACTTGCAAGTTGCTGCAACATTTGATGCTTCTAATTATCCCAAAATTGAATGTTGCAACATGACCACACCACCTGCAAGGGTTGGGATCCAGTTGGCTGCCTGTATAGTACTGACAAGGCTTTCCTCCACAGCAGCATCTATTACACATGCATGCATATACATTTCTGCAGGACAGGGATTGCTGTATCTAATGCATGCCCTGCCATCACTGAAGCTCTCATGGCTACAGGCTGGTATGACTCAGTGGTGCAACACAGCTTTGATCACTGTAATTGTGTTACCCTGTTACTCCCTCCTAACAGCTTAGCTAAGCTGAGAAGCCATCTGCAAGATGGTTTGGGTTAAATGACTACTTGCTCCCTATTGCCACCATGCATCAGGTGGTAGTATGGGCTTTCTCCCAGCCAGCCCTAGACCTGTCAAGCCTCACTCAGCTGGCCCCACTTTCAGGTTCCCCAGCTGTGGCTGCTGTGGCTTCTGCATATGCACCGCAACATTGTCACCACTCAGCTTGTCAACCAGAACTGTATGCCTTTGCTCTGATGAACACAGAGCAGAGCTGGAATTATTCCTCCCCTGCTGGATGGTGCATTTTCACCCCCTGCTCACCCCCCCACGAAGTACCAACTGCTTTTTCTGGTTGCCTGTCCAGTGATGGACTTTTAAATTGGATATTAGAAACCATGAAATCTGAAAAAGGCCTGACTCTCCATGGTGGGGACTTGTTGCATAATGGGAAACTACCCAGTTCCTACTCACATCTGCAATGATAATATGTGTTTACTAGCTCAGGCAGAGAAACTGAGCCAAGTAAATAGTCACTATCTCATCCCAGCTTTGGAAAGCTCACTGTGATGATTATCACCAAGACTGTGCTTGAAAAGAAACCTGTCGAACACAGGCAGCCTGCATGAGGATGAGCCTAAAATAAGAGGGGATTGTTTGGCTTCAAAATCCCAGAATGGGAAACAAAAGAAGGAATCTGGGCAACTGCAGATGTTCAGAACATTTTCTGCCTGAAAAAGAGAAGAGGGGAAAGAGAAATTGTACAGAATGAGAAGGATTGATTGTGACTGAGGGTCTCAGGAGCTCTGGTCTCATTTTCCAGCTCTGCTCAAGGCTTCTTATATAACCTTGGCCGAAGTCACTTCATTTCTCTGTGCCACCACTCCTCCATTATTACAGATTCCCTCTTTCCCTCTTGTTTACTTTCTCTCTTCTGTGTCAGCCTCACCTGCCAAGACTGTAAGCATTGCGAGGTACAGACCACCTCTGATTTCTGATTCCTTTCTGTTTGGATTTGATTGTCACTGATTTGATTTGATTTTTTTCTTTCATAGTGTATCCAACAACCTCAAGAAGAGCCCACGGGTGATACCATAATACAAACAAAATACACAACTAAGTTCTGAAAGCTTCTGTGTTAAAAAGAAAACAAACCCAAGACAATTCTGAAATGTTGGCTTTGGATGAGCCAGTAGTAAATTTTGAGAAAGATTGGCTTATTGCAACAATGTAATATGTTTGCTGTAATGCAAACACCAACTGGCAAGTTCCTATGGTGCTACTGCATGCATTCTTATACAATTTTTTAAAGTTGTGAGCTTTGTCTGCTGCATTTAAAATATTGAACAAAGTCCTATGCTCAGGGATTGGAAACCTGATTTTGCTAACAGTCAGCAGAACCATTCACAGGTGAAATTTTGGTGTAAGCAGTAATCCCTGACATGTGCCTATTATCTTGTGAACTGGGCGCAGTCACCTCACTGGTGATGGCCTCCTTCCTGCCAAGATGCAAACTTCCATAAAGTCACAACGGATCAGTCAGAAGACTCACATATTTTCTACAATAATGATGCAGTTTTGAATAGCTGGCATTCAAGTTAGGAATGAATAAAAATTAATTCACAACCTAACATGCAGTGGTAAGCAGGGAAGACAAAAATAGAACACTTTATTCTCTTCATTTTCATCCAGACTGTGTTTGTTTTCCATTATCAACAAGCTCACTAGCAATAAAACTTGATGGTGTTTCACTAGGAAAAGAAGATGCGAATCAGAGTGCACAGGTATGTAGGGTTGTTGCTGAGATTTTATAGGCTGTTGCTTTCATATATCAGCCACATTTTCCAGGCAGGAGCAGCTTTATTTAAGGGAACTTTTATAATCATCTTTGCAATCTAGTAGAACTGTCACACTGAGCTGAGACGTGTGGAGGGCTGCTGTTGTATCCTGCATTCCTAGGCAAACCTGTCTTGTGCCTGTGGTGTCTCTGGAATCCCTCTAGGTGCCAGGACTACCATCTGCACCCAGAATCACAGAATCACCAGGGTTGAAGAGACCTCAAAGATCATCAAGTCCAACCTGTCACCACAGAGCTCATGACTAAACCATGGCACCAACCCACCACCACTCACCAGTGATGGGATCCCACCAGATCAGTGGGGAAGATCCAGCCTCCCAGCCTTACATTTAAAGATGTCTCCTTGCTGAGAGGCAGCATGTACTGTCAGGCTTATCTCTGTCAGGAGTAGAAACAGTGTCTCGAGATTTTTGATCTTTAAGGGGGTAGACCCAGAGTCTTATTCTCTCATTCCTTATGTACCTGTTTAGGTCTCTTCCTACTTTTCTTAGGTGTACAGGCAGGTGAAGAGTTGAGTATAAAGTCTTTCATTTACATTCACTACCCATCTGCAGTTGGGGCAATAGTTCTTCAGTGGAAGAAGAACCAGATCCATAGCATAGCCAGAGTGTGTGGGCTTCAAATGATTGCTGAAAACCCCAGAGCACTAGAACATGTTACCCAGAGAGGTGGTGGAGTTTCCTTCTCTGAAGTCATTCAAAGCCCACCTGTAAGCTGTACCGTGGTACCTGCTCTCAATGAACCTCCTCTGGTGAGGAGGGTAGACTAGATGATCTTCAGTGGTCCCTTCCACCCTTATCATTCAGTTACTCTATGAGCACAACCTGAGAAACACTCCAGAGTCTCTACTATTCAGCTTTTTTCTGACTGATAAGAGGAGAGGCCTGGCTTTATGATTTGCAGTGGTTTATTACTTCTGCCAGGTGGGAAAGGGATCTAGGGACTGTCTTGGCTTTGTAGTTTTGGAGAGATAACAATACCAGTCATAGGCCTCCTGAGCCAATGGCAAGGGCATCATCATTGAAGCCACTTTACTTGCTAGAACACAAACCTTGCACAAACATCTTAAAATTAAATGAGATAAACCAGTCCCTTTTATGTGCTTTATTTATTTATCTATAGATCTGAGATAAGAACTTGGCCAAAACAAGATCTCACATGGCCCAAATTCAGCATCTCATAACAGGAACGAGTAGGAATCCTCCAGTCACCAGCACTGGAGTCTCCTTGCCAGGTTCATAATTAAATATAGATACATGTTAGATGAAAGCATGCTTACAGTGCTGAGGCAGTTTGCTACCATGGCACTGAGATATGAGAAGCAGCTAGTGTAAAGCCAACTGTAAGGAGTCAGTGAAGCTCATTTGCAAGGGAAATGCAAATACAGAGCTGATTGCATTCCCTTAAATGGGAAAGTGTGTTAAATCTGATAAGCGTGCTCTGAGTGTCCTAAGCGTGGGCTTGTCTCAGCGCTTAGTTTCTGTTCTTCAGCGGGTGAGGGAATGAATACTGTTCTGAAACCCTGCACAGGTGACAGACAGCAATTATTTCCCTCTACTTCTTCCACTATCTGCATAAATTAACATCTAGATAGCCTCTATATCTCCAAAGCACTCCACATATATTAACTAATTAATGTTCGCTCTACCTCTCTAAATAAAGAAAGAATTGTCCTCATTTTGCTAATGTTGAAATTCAAATAGGAAGATTAAGTACCTAGGATGGAATCTAACTAATCAGTTCTGACACTGAAGTCAAAGGGGCTAAAAATAATCATATGTTTAAGACCTTTGGTGGACTGGGACCCAGGACTTACACGATGCTGAGGAACTTGTAGGATCAGAAGCACCCACACCCACAGGAGCATCACATATGAGAATCTGAGATGAAATTGCTCTCCAGGAGTTCAGATCTCAGTCCAGTGCATGAAGCCATCATTTCTAAAATAATCTGTAAAGGAGCTGTCATTAAAAAATATATGGTCATATAAGGTAGATATGAGAAAAGATAGCTGGAACAAAAAGTGTTGTCCACATGCCAGCAGTGCTGCCACATATCCAGTAGTGTAATACAGTAGTCTGGCACTTTCCAAACCTACACTTCTCTCCATAATAACCTGCAGTGCTTATGGCAGGAAACACAAACTGCTACCTGCCTTACATACAGCTTTTAACAAAGACCACACCTACCCACATTTAGAAAAACAAGTAATATCTTCTCCCAGAACTTTGCAGTCAGTTTTCCTGGCTTCATAGCTGCAGCATAACCAGCCAACAGATCTGAGAGTCATCTCAGGAGGAAATTAATTGTAAAAAGAATTTAGAGGAATCACATAGACAGTGGGGTTTCATTACCTTCATATACCTATATGCAGAAGGACTTCTTTAGAGGCAAAGAGAGGAGAGCTGTACCTGAATCTTTAGCAAGTGCCAGTTTTATCAGGTTAACTTCAAGACTAAGTACTGATCAGATACTCACTACAATTTACATACAGTGTTCCCAGGACTCCTTGATTATGCCTTTCCCTTACAAATTTGCTGGACATCTTACTTACTGATGTCACAGAAGATTGCAAGATACTCTTGTAAGCAGCCCTCAAATGCCATATTAAACATATTTTGATAAGGAGAGAGGCCTTATTTGGGGATAATTATTCTTCATCACCTGAATACATTGAACAGGTCATTGGGACAATTTCCTTTTCTAGAGGAACAACTTTTGTTGACATGGAAAATAGATGGTGAGCTCCAGAACAGGCTGATCTTTTGTAGAGCTCCCGAATTTCAGCTGAGCGGCTGGTGACTCACTGTTCAGATATTAATCAGAGCAAGATAAATGTGTGTGCAAAGCAAGGACATGGTTTATTGAATGGGTTATTGATTGATTTTGGATTAATTTATGAAGGAGACAGGTGTTGATGGGGGTGAGACCGCAGTCTTAGAAAAGACTGTGGGCTTAGCTCAGTCAGCCCCTCCTGTTGTTGATAAGCTTAAGGCAAAAAATGCCTGCAAAGGCAGAGGAGGGATAAAGAACAGCAGGGCAGGGCAGCCTGTGCAAGCCTGGTGCTTGCAGGAGGCAGGCTTTGTGCAAGCAGACAATAAAACAGCATGTGTGTGAGGGGGTGCAAGGGTTAGTGACAGAGAACCTGGGACCAGTCAAGCCTTCTGTAGGGAGAAATCATTTTTCTCTATGCCTACTCTGTGCCGGATGTATTACTATTAAACAACCAAATCCCAGAGAATTGGATACTGTGGATCAGACTTCACCTGCTTCTCTTTTTCCTGTGTTGCAAAACTGTCAGGATGAACAGTTACAAGTAAAATGGAGTGAAGGAAGGGCAACCAGCGAAGTGTGAAGAAAGGAACCCACTGCCATTGGGAGAAGGAAGCATGAACAGAGGGAAGGTCTGGTCCCTATGGAGACCCACCAGTGCTGCTTTCCTCAGATTTGGTGAGGCCACCCACTATTGTGATGACCTCCATATGAAGCACCATGATGGAGAGGAGAGCATTGAGAGCATAACTTTAGCAGTTCCTGATACAGTTTGGAAGGAAATTAACAGAAAATAACAGGAAAATAAAGGCAGTAACAGAAAATTCTTCTTTCAAAAAAGACTGCTTGAGTATTTGGAGGGACTGTAGGATTTCTCTGCACAATACAGATGCACTAGAGAGGTATGGCACAAAGGCAGTCCTTGTTATTTAGCACACATCTCCACAGCACAGCTATTGACATGTTCTCCCCTCCAAACTATGTAGCACTTATTTTTTCACATGAGTAAACTAACTTTAATACTGGCTTAGAATGTAGATAAATACACTGAGCATATAGATTTCTCCCCGTCCCTATAATACTGCATGCATCTCTGGCCTGGATCTCTGGCTTTTCACACTAGTAGCCCATCTCTAATATTGATTTGGAATGTAGATAGATTGTACACATTATAGATTTATTTCAGTCTTTGTTGAATCTCTGTTGGTTTGGAAAGTAGATAATCTGCAAGAATGAATTTCTCCCACAACATTTCTTTCCGTGCATACAGAGTGAGAAAATAATGCAACTAGTATCTTCTAGCACACTAAATAACTTCCCTTCTGCTGAGTGTAACTCCTCCTTCTCAGTAGTATCACGTCTGTGGCTGTCTCAGTGAACTGGCTGTGCACTGTCATAGCAAGGCGCTTTCACAGTGAGATGTGCCATCTGTCTTCCTTTCCCACAGCACTGCAAGTGTCTCTTTGCTTTAATACTAGTTGCTGACCCTGCCTTTTGGCTACTGCTGCACGCTCTTAAATGAGGATGTTGTAAAAGTGTCAGGCTGATGGGGTTTGGGTTTGCTTTTTTTTCCTGATGGCTTGCAGGTGGCATTTGGTTTTTACTCAGTGGTGGAATATATTCTGTGACAGATGGTGCCTGTAAAGCTCACGAGAGCATGTTGCCACCGAGCAAACCAGTGTGTCCACCAGGATGTGTTCCTGTGTGATCTGGTATTGCTCTGGCAGGAGGGTTGGACTAAGTCATCTTTCAAGGTCCCTTACAACCTCCAACATTCTGTGATTCTGTGATTCTATGTCCACATCATACCATGCAGCCCTGGATAGCAGCAGAAGTTCAGGTCCTCAGCATGGGACAGCTGGTGTTGCATGGTATTGCATCTTGGTGAGGATGCTGTCTCCTCCCGCAATGTGAAATGTGATGGTCATACACCAAACTGCAGTTGTGTGCTAATGGTCTGAGCTCATAGGATCCATACAGGTTGGGACCCTCTGCCACCTGAGCAGGCCACCTAGTATAGCTGCTGGAGGGAAATAGCACTTTTTTTCCTCCCTCAGTGGAATATCTAAAACAAGGGAGGGGATTGGTGTCCTTGGCGTGTCAGTTATGAGGGTGACCAGATTACACACAGATGGCTGCAGTACAGACATTTAATGAATCCTACATTTGGTGCCTAATGGTGAGGCTCATGGCACTGCAAAGCAAACAAGTCATATACAAGGACTAGTTTCTTTGTCTGCCATGCTATTTCTCGACTGTGATTGTGTGCAGTACCAGCCACCACAACAGATAGAGGAAACTGTTAATAAGCCTTAACACTCATCCTGTGTTAAGACTTGTTCTGCGTTCACTTGGTTTGGCCTACAGAACATTTTCTACATGCCCATTTCATTGTCAGACATGGCATTTGTAATACACCTGCTCACTTTAATAGGATTTAGTTGTCAAATAGGATTCACTTTAATTTTAGTCAGTATTAATTCCTCAATGTCCCTTCATCAAATTGCTTAAGGGTTTATGTAATTTTGGACTCTTGGTGAAGAGTCTTCATTTAAGTGGCTGGCTACAAGCAGGTACCATTGTAGTCAGATGCAGTCTAGGTCTCCATGTCTAATATTATTGGAAGCATGTGGATGGTTAGAAAGTATAAGGCTAGGAGATATCATACAGACCTACTGAAGATCTATGTTTTTTTAGAGGCCTGGGACCTCTTTTCAAGTGGCAAGAGACCCTGACATGTGCCAGGACCTCAATTCCCAGTAGCTCTACATGTCATGCTCTGCACATGGTTTCAGTCGCTTGAATCTCAGAAAATGCCACCTTCACCAGTGAAAGGTTCCTAGGTAGCACCATGTCTTCCTCAACCAGGCCTTTATCTTCCGTTTGTTTTCTCTTTCACTATTTTCCTACTGTATCTAGAGAATGCTATCCAAAGCCTTTACCTGTCAGTGAGATCAAAAAGCATAATGACATAATTCCTTTCTGTTAAAAAAAACTTATGCAGATAGTTGTCAGTGAGATTTGGAGTTTTCATTGGGGTTTTTGGGGGGGGGGGGTGGTGTTTTTGTTGTATTTTTGGGTTTGTGTTTTGTTTTTTTGTTGTGCTTTTTTTCCCTTTGTATGCATGCATGCTTATTTTCTGAATGCATATTAAAGCTCATTTTTTATCCCAGGTCACCACACCTCACAAGGCTGGTCATAGCTTTAGCCTCATGTCATCAAACCTTCATATCCTGCTTATGCTTCCCTTATACTGAAGTTTAATAGGGGCTTTTATGAAAATTTTGAGCACAATGGAGATAAAAATAGGCAAAGCACAAGATGTTCATCAGGACTCCTTTGTAGAAGAGCCTGAAGATGCTACCTCTCTCTGGATCCCTATTGTTTCCTAACTTCAGCCTTTGAGGAGAGATGTATCCTTAGCCAATTGAGAAAGAAAGCATGCTGATAGAGGAAGTGTCTTACTGTGATTTCTCTGCATGAAAAATATGTTTGTTCACTGTGCTCCTTAGCTTCCATGGAGTGAAGTAAGGATAGGATTATAAAATCCACTGATTTCACAATCTTTTCTAGAGAGATGACATACAGGAAATCTATCTGCTATCTCTATCCGAATGCCAAAAATACCTAGGTCATAATAAGCCCCTGATCATATCTCTAGCTATTCTTTGAGAGTTAAAATTTATCTCACTTTCCTTCACCTGCAAAGTTTTTGTCTGGGGTGGCTGTTGATATATTTAAGCAAAAGTCCCTTAAATAAAGCTGGAGCTAAACTCATTTTGCTTAATTAGCACTTTTTTAACATCAATGAGTAAGAGGGAATGCAAAGAGACAGCTTTAATAGATTGGAAATTGTGGGCATTTTATATTGTATAATAGAACTTTATGCAACTACAACTAGCTAGCTTAACAGTTCAAACTCTACTAGCTTTGAACACTTAAAATGCTGTTAAATTACTAAGCTTAGCCTCCATTGGCAAGGACATTCAGTGTCTGAAACCTTACCAAACCTCAAGGCAGTTGACAGCAGATGGCATAACAAACAGAACAAAGAGAAATTAGGATTTTTTTTTTAAATCATATATTCTGCAGTTCATTTTTAAAACTGAAAACCAGGTATGACACTTGAGCTAAAATTAAAACTTCAAAAATTTTCTCCTGTAGAAACAAATGATAAAATTATCACTTCAGGCTAAGGAAACATATCAAATCTATTTCAAGCATTTTAATCCCTCATGAAATGAAGTGCAAAGTACAGACAGCATTCAAAATGCAGGGAAAGAAGCAAAGAATGTAGTGCTTGTTTTAGACAAAGGTTCAGTGGTTAAATATGAGTTGAGCCAGAGGCAGACAAGGAGAGAAAGATGGATGGAGTGGAGGTCAGGGCATTCATCTGGGACTTGTAATAGCAGGGCACCAGTTCCTACCCCATAGCCTTTTAGGTATGAAGAGGAGTGGCATTGACAGAAGCATCCTTATGTTACACAGCCTGCTGGTTAGGCAATCCAGGGAGGTAAGAAAGTATGCTCAAATCCACTCTGATTATGACAGGAATAAGATCTGGATTTCACATATGTATGGATGCTTTAATCTCTGGACTTTGGGCAAAACATGGAAAATGAGTAGCAATACTTTCTTTGTCATGATTTCATGCAGGCAAACCACCTGTTTTTCAGTATAACATGTTCTGCTGATTCAAAAACTTAGATATTAATGTTTACTAAAATATCAACTTTATGTATGGACTTTCCAAAATGGAAAATATTTGTGAATGTTGTAGATAGAATTAATGAAAACTCAGGCTGTGATAATGAACAAACATTAATTATACGTATGCCAGCTTCTCAGAGCTAGTTAAAAAAGAAAAAAACAGGTGTGGGTGGGGAAAGACTTTCTCAGTTTAATTTGGGCCTACTTTTAAAACACAGGATTTCTGAAGAATCAAGTGAGAATGCTTCATTCACACACTAGAAAAAATGGTTCATCTAGTTTTCTGTGTGCATATTTGATGGAGACTCTACATCATATCACATCATATATCCGCTCCTACCGAGCAATGCCCTCTTCTGGTGCCTTGTTCTTGCCATGGTGGGACCTCAGCATGGTTTCCAGGAGCTGTCACCATTCCTCTTGGCTCTTTGCACTTGGAACCAGGAATAACTTGGAGTATCAGCTTAAGATGCTGCTGCCTGACTGCCAAGAAGCAGCCTGTAAATCTGAGTCATTTTCTACACACACAGTCAAGGTCAAGATGTCCTAAATGTTTACAGGAGATCACTGATGAATGGAGAGCTGCTGAGACATGATGAACTGCAGATCCCTACTTTAACTGACTTAATTAGAACATGCTCAAATAAATGCTGCGTGAAGATGAATTTTGCTTCTGCGAGCAGCTAAGTGGTCTTTATCTAGTGGCTAAATAGGTTGGGAAAAAATGAGATGTACACCAACTTCAAATAAATCATGAAGGGAAGCTGAAAAAAGTGGAGAACTGAATGCAAGATTGAAATACACACGCTGTTTGGGCAGTATACGCATATACAGTGCACTCCTGTGGTAGTGTCAATTTCCAGGTCAAGCGGAAAGAGTTATGAGAGAGTTTGACCCAGTTATTGCTGAGACTCTGAGGCAATTCAATATTGGATTACTGCTAGTAAAGGGCATGTAGAACAAAATACAGTCTTTCTGCTAATGCAGTGAGCCTGAAAAAGCAATGACCAAAATTTGAAGATTTTTTTCCCATAATAAAGAAAGTCAAGTATTATTCAGAACTTCTGGAAGCTGCTCAAGATCTGTCACCAGCAGCAGATGCCAGTAATAAATATGGACACACTTCCAGAAATGCAGTAAACATGGAGGTGCATACAGGTTTCCCATCAGATCTGCTTTGTAATAGGATACATACTGTAGTAAAAGGAAATAGAATACTTTAGTGTTCTTCAAAGCCACCCCTGGAATCTAATCAATCACTTTAAAATGTCCTCTTGTTTCTTTTTCTCTTCCTCACTCAGAAAATACAAATCTGGTAACATCACCCACCCCCCAGATAATG